>JAROYD020000009.1:14758827-14773594 GCA_029618875.2 Dynastes tityus | reverse complement strand
GTGTGCTGTGCAAAAAGAGATTGGCATTACTTGTACCTGATTTAAATTTCAACTGCTAATCTTTATTTTGACTATAACGCGGTGATTATTAGAAATGTACAGCAAAATACATTCCCAATATAATTAATTTCTCTATTTCTAATCAACATTTAAAGAAAGTTTAAATTTAGGTACTGAGTTTATAAGAAAGTTGACCTTACCTTCGTTCGAATTATTGCGATTGTTTGGTTTCGGCGATAACTTGGTTGCAGTTAACACTTGTGTAACTCGCACTACTTCCCGTTGTTTCTTCGCAGAACCTGCAACAAATTATAATGATTGTTAATTTGGCTAATACGTAATCATATGGTCGAAAAGAAATCATAACGTAAAATAAAGAGATGTTATACTAATTTTAATAATACGAAAGGAGGTAATCGCTTTGTCAGGTGGTTTAGAAAGTCCTTGATATTTCCTGAATTATGTCTGTAGTATTTAACCTGTGATATGTATCGTGATTTATGTTGACATAATACGAATCTGTACACATTTTGAAGCAGGAATATGTCAATCACTTGTTGATTTTCTATTTCTGTAGATATTTCGCCGAGCGATCTCCGTATAAATAGAGTTTAGACTCTATTTTGACTAACGTTAGAGTTAGTCAAAATTCAACCTCAAACTGTCAAGCAATCGTTAATTACATCATACGGAGGAGAAAGAGTATGCTTGCTTTGTATAACGTGGACAAAAAGATCTGAGCTACTTGATTGGCATATTTACCATTAATCAATTTAATGAAAAATCTGCGGCTTTGAGTGAATTCAGGGCACAAAGGAGAGTATTTTCGATATAATGCAATATGAAATGCATCTGAAACGGTAACTGTCCTCTGAGTATGTGTCTTGCAGTCAGGTATCTTGATGATAACCACATTGCCTTTGCCTTCATTAATAAAAATTGTTCATCGGAGAGGGATTTCTTGCTTTTTCACTTATAATGATTTCTTTTGGTCTAGCGTGACTGAAATATTCTACAGCTGTTGGTTTGTCAACTTTGGAAAAGTTTAAAGTAAACAACATTAACAGCAGTCCGCTAGACACACAGTTGTTGTTGTTGGTAAATATTGTTTAGCCTCCACGAATTTTTTGTACACCGTAAATGTAAACATCGTCGCTTCATTTCGCAAGATCCTGATATATTTAATTCTAAACCTATTTAACGGCATCTCTGAGATTATCAGATTTATCTTCGCCTGGCCTATAAGGGAGAGGTTTACTATCAATTCTGGTCTGCCTGAGCAATCTTTTGAAATCATTTCTGTGCAGTGCGTTCACTTGGACTTGCTTCTTCAATGTTTTATTAATTGATTAATTGATGTATAAAGAAGTATGTATTATGTCGGTACAATTATTACTAGAGCAATTATATCTGAATTATAACGAGAAATAACTACAAGCGTTATTGCCAAGAAAACTTTGTCTTTATTAATTACACTACACACACTACATATTACATGTATCTGCGCACAACTAGCTAATTGTGACTAATGTCTAGTACGTCAAATATTGTTGTGGCTAAGGCCACGTAAAACACATTACAATACTAAGCAGAATAGCCTGATGTTGGTTACACTGACTAAAGTGAGTAGTTATTAATCCGAGTGCGTTTACATCCGTGAGCACAGTACTGAGATTGAAATATGTACCGCCATTTCGAACTCGGTCTAATCTATAAAACTAAGTATAAAGCTATCCTTTTTTGAATAGCAATAAAATCATTGTAGAGGCGCCGCTGTATGTGACATTTATTCTAGAAATATATTCGTAGGCGGTTCATAGAAATGATGAAACTGAAAATATAAACTAAAGATGGCGCTATGTTTAATAATGTATAATAAATGGATGTTATTGATGGTATTTTCGACAAAACATTTTCTCTAAATAATTGCCAGTTTGATGCGTATAATTCGTACTAGTTTAGTTCCGTGCGTGTTCTTCTTTTAATTTGAATTTAATTTAATTATGGCCACCCGCAATGTGAATAATACATTGAGGCATGATAGGACATATTCGAGTTTGCAGTCAACGTTTCAGTTCTGAAAGTTTTGTGTCTTGCACGTCTGTTTTAAGACAAGGTGCGGTGCCAACAATATTTTATCTTAGAGGATGCCATGAAGAAGCACATCCACCAGTGTCTAGTGTAAGTTCTAGATCAAAATTTTCTTCAGCTGTCATAAGTCGCAGACCAAGAGATTACTAGAAAATCAAACACCATAGAAATCACTGGCACAAGTTTTAACAAACAATAAATTGGAATCGTGTATAGTTGGCTTTGTAGTGACCATATTTTGACAATACTTCCTCTAATAATTATTGTCAATAATAAAGCGAGGTAATGTCTGCACAGTATGGGTGTGCGCTTCCTTCAGTAAGTACAATACCAAGAAATATGTAATAAATCAAATAATAATAACAGAACCAATCAAGAATTACAATATCGGAAAAGTTGTGAAACACAAGCAGCGTTATCACGTAGGTTGGCGGGCTGCATCGGAATTACCGAACATTAAAAGCAGAAGCACCATTATCAGTATTATCACCCACTGGATAAGACTCGTAAAAAGTTGACAGCATTAGATGTGTTTCCACTGTTGTCTGGTTGAACGATGTTCGCCGTGGTGAAAAAAATTGTGTATATTTTGAAAAAGATCGTTCGACATCTACGGATATAATACATGCGTGATTAAAAGGCAGTTTTTGTTGGCACGCCCTTTTTTGTCTAAGCTCACCAAATGTTTCTCGCACGCTTTACAAACTATTTTAGCACCCTCGTAGAACAAATCCGAAAAGTCACAGATAAACTTATTTACTGTGCCGGCAGAGTATTGTGTTTTAGCCTTGTTCACATTACACACTTTAAATTAATAATTATATATTTACAACGAATAACACGTAACACAAAACGCAACGGACGCTCTCGTTTCCTAAACTGAACGAAAAATAAACAAGCGGTGAAACGCCTATGTATCGCAGAGACGATTACCTCGCTCTAGTCATTAATATTGATTATGAAGGTAGTATTAAGTTGTAGATATTGTGCTACGATATGTACAGAAATCATTAAATTAAGATAATTTTGTTATTGTTCTGAAATACTTTACTAAAACCCTTACCACAACACTTTACTAACAGTGGACGCAGCAGTAAAATTGAACTAACAATCTTGTAAACAGTTTGTTAGTTATTCTTTATATATTTTCAATAACGACTGTGTTTGACAATATCGTTATTTATGCGATATAAACATTGATATTAATTTGCATTGTGCTAACTTTCGAACTACACCTTAACTGTTGCACTAACTTCGCACTACCCTATATGAACGCCACTTTAAATTGAGAAGTGCTGCAAGTTGATTATAAAACACGATGGTTTGTTCTCAAGATTCCTCATATAATATAGAAAGTACCTGTATATTTAAACTGGTGTAATTATATTCAAACAAAGTACTTTATACTATAGCTTTCAAAGTAAACTTAAACAAAATAATTTCTTGTAATATTCACGCTAACAAAAAATTAATTTAATCATACTAGTACTTATGTGGCAGCAGGTCGAATACGACTCCAACAGTTGATTCTATTCTTCGAACTCGTACAAGACCTTGATCTTGCTTTTACATTTACTACATGCGTAGGAATTAGGAAAACATACGCGAAAGACCTACGTTTGTAGTTATAGAAACAATAGACAGTTTCTTTGGTTTGCGGTATTTTATTTTGAAATAGGGAGTGACGGTTGTCAATTAACTGAGTCAATATGGGGCACAATAGAGAAAGTTATTCATTGTACGGACTTTGAATCTGGGCGTGTTAATACTATATGAAACTCCCTTAAAAAATCAATTTTGGTTATGGTTAATTTTTAATTAATATTTTAAATAATATTTTAATCTATATCGTCAATACTACAATGCTTACTTAATAACAAAAAAAAACGCTTTGAAATTCTCAAGTAAAATAATTTATTGCCCTCATTTTGCAAAACCATATTATTTTAACCTCTATAAAGATTACGGAAATTCCTTACGAAGTTATTCAATGCGCGTTGCATAAATATTAATTAGTTTCTAGAATATCCATTTATTATGTATACGTGGAAAAATGAAAGGTTCCACTATACTCATTTCTACTTTCTGACATAAATATCGATTTCACATATTCTCACAAACCTGCATGGTAATAATAAATTATATGGTAGCAGAAAATTCGTTCGGCCAAAATGAAAGTTGAACATTAAAGAAACAGAAGCATGGGAATTTGATTAAAAATCTGATAAATAATTTAAAAATGTAAAAAATACCACTATTAATTTTCATTAGTTTTAAATATATAAAAAAATAGTTAGTTAACAAAGCAAAAATACAAAAGAATGATAAGTTAAATCATATATCTAGTCAATGTATATTTTTATATAATATATTTACTCCCTGTTTGTATAAGTACATATGTTTAGATTCTGTTGATTGCAATGAGAGAGTACCTTCTAGTGATTGGTTCGCCTTTAAAAAACAGTTCGATAGATAATAAAAACAGCAGCAGCTGATTTCCTAATAATACAACTATACAGCACACAAACGAAGATGAAAGGTTGAGGTTAGGTTTCATTTGAAATTGTAAAACGATCACAATGTCGCTAGTAATAAAAACACCTTAGCGTGTGCATGTATTCGCTCTATTTACCAAACATTATTATTGCGACGGTTTCAATTTTTTACTCTGCTGTACTGATTTCAAAATATCACATGTCTGCTGTGAGTCACATGAATTTAGAAGACTTCGCTCGTTAACAAAAACGCAAATATCACGTGCATATGAAGCTTATATTTCTCAAACGGAAGGTGCTATCGAAGTAGAACCAAAACGCCTATGGTCTTTTGTACGAAGTAGGAAGGAAACTACACGCATACCCGGTGGATTGGTGCTCGATGGAGTAGCCCTCGACGATCCTCAACAAATTGTTGACGCTTTTGCAACAGTATTTTCTCAAGTTTATACTTTGTCCAACGTTACCGACCCTCCGCCCAATCTTCTACAACTACAATCGTTTAGTTTGGTTCCGACAACAGAAGACGAATTGGTTAAAATTATGGCTGCCTTTCCAGATAGGGCCACCGCGGGCGATGACTTGGTGCCGAGCTTCTGTGTTAGGAATTTATGTAATGCCTTTGCGATACCTTTATGCCAGATTATTAATCTTGCCATCAGGACCTCCACTTTTCCGGATAGATGGACGTGCACGAATTGTACCTATCTTCAAGAAGGGAGATTCTACTCAAATTCGAAATTATAGGCCCATCGCTATACTTAATAACTTTGCGAAGATTTTTGAACATATTATATATACTACGATATACAGGAATACTCGCTCACATATCGCAACTTGCCAACACGGCTTTGTGAAGGGACGCTCGACAGTAACAAACCTGGCCTGTTTCACACAATTTATAAGCGAAACTTTAGATGACTGCGGACAAGTTGACGTTATCTTTACCGACTTCTCACATGCATTTGATACTCTCAGTCATGAATTACTTCTATATAAACTGGACTCGTTTGGTTTAGCTCCCAACTTCTCCTTGTTAATTAAATCTTACTTGGTAAAAAGAACTAACTATGTATTTTATAATGGATTTAATTCGTTTGAATTTGTATCTAGCAGCGGTATCTCACAAGGATCCAATCTTGGTCCATTGATGTTCATTCTATACATAAACGACCTCTTAACATCCTTATCTTGCCATGTCCTCGCTTATGTCGACGATGTTAAACTGTTTTGTAATATTGACTGCCAACAAGATATCGAGAGTCTTCAGACGAGCATTAATATACTGACCGAGTGGTCAAAATCCAATACACTGACATTAAATTCTAGTAAATGTAATTTTATGTGCTTCACGAGAAAAACAAATCCATATATCTCCACTTATCAAATCAACGATATTTCCATCGACAAGATTACCAATCTTAAAGATCTAGGTGTCACTTTTGATCCAACTTTATCGTTTAACATACATATTGAACAAATTTGTTCATCTGCCTCTAAAATGATGGGTTTTCTTATGAGAACGTCCAAATACTTCAATGACGCACTAGTGCTAAAATCCCTTTATTTTGCATTTGTACTCTCGAAATTGGAGTATGCCTCTATTGTTTGGTATCCTTTCTATATTCCATCAAGCTCCAATTGAACGTGTTCAGCGTCGATTCCTCAAATTCTTGTCGTTCAAAGTTAATGGCGAATATCCGCCTTGGCATACTTCTTACAACACCCTTCTCGAATCGCATCAATTTCGTTCATTGTCATCCTGTCGTGATTACCATAGCGCCCGATTTTTACACAAATTATTAAATGATAGGATGGACTGTATGCAGCTGGTCTCCCACATAGGATTCAACGTACCTCGAATAGCATCTCGTTATGCTCCAACCTTTACTATGCCGACACCGAGGACCAATCTTCGTTTGCGGTCGCCAATCTATCACATCATTAAGAACGCTGAGAAGATATTTAGTGATATTTTCACCGGAGAGTTGGCGCCATGATACACGAAACATAATAGTTTCTTGTATAGTTATGTCATGTTTTTAAATCAATATGTATTGTGTTCACAATGTGTATATTTGTCCTGTAATTGGGTTTACCTGTTGGACAATAAACATTATTATTATTATTATTATTATTATTATTATTATACGCTATTTATAGTAAGCGGCCCATGCGTCTGACTCCGATTCTGTTGCGGGGACCGATTTGGCCCGCTCTAGTAATAACTATCTTTTAGGTATTACAAGGATAATCAACCTTTTCGTCTGAACTTTTAAGGTTATACTTAAGCGTTTGTATTTTTTTAAATTCCGAAACTGATCCTCTTAATATCGACGAGAACTCGGATTATGTACCTGAAAACAATGATGAGCCCTTGGATAACATATCTGTTACTGAGTGTGAAACAGTGAGGCCCTCTACAAGTCACAAAACATGAGATATGACTCCTAAGAAAGCACGTAAAGGAGCTCATAAACCTGAAACATGGTAAGGTAGAGTAAGAAAGCGGCGACGGTTACAAGGAGAAGAATGCAGTACAAAAGCAAAGCTACGAAAGAAAAAAGAATGCAAAGAAATTGTTCATATTTGTAGATATGACTAAACAAGAAGAAAGAGTTTTTTTTTCCAAATTTTACAGTTTGTCGAGCCTAGCCGTATAAAAATTAGTTCTTGTATTCTTATATAAAGAAAGAGGGTGGAAATGAAAATTACGGTACTGCGGTATTTCTACTAAATCGACGTGTTTGTAGAGAATTCTTCTTAAAAACCTTATCCAATAGTGACAGTAAATTTAAAATAATCTGCAAAAAACTGATGCCGATAATTTTACTGAAAATTACAGAATGGACCATACTCCAGCTAGAAACAAAATTAGTGAGCTAGCAAGAAATACCGTTATTTACCATATAAGCAGCTTTTCGCGGAGTCAAGACCCTAATACTCGTCACTCGTCCTCAAATTTAAACATTCGCAAAATAAAAGGAATTTTGCCAAGAAAAAAATTACTATCGATTAGTTTTTAATAGAGTTTAATCTACGACAAATACAAAAATTTAATATCAAATGCAACAAATGCGAAGTAAAAAAGAAGCATAAGGCTCCATCTGACAGGTTTAGAAGGCTGCGGATAGTAAGCTACAGACATTGCACATAAATAGTTGACAATGGCTAGGATAATGTTATGGCAGTGCGCGAATCAATTCTTTCGCACAGCGCTTTTTCCATTTTTATGATCTAGTTTGGCAATAAATAATGAGCATCATACTTATGTAAAATATTAACCACGTGAAATATATTTATTAAGAAATAAATCCACTAAAAATTCACTAACACCTTACTGAAAGGAATTTCCACAGCATATTCATACAAAATAAAATACAGTTACCGTGTAGTTACAAGTAGCTAATGATAAAGCGTTAATTTATTTGAAATTATTAAAAAAATAGAGAATATTACATTTGGGTTCTAGAAAATGTAATGTTTTTATTAAAAAGATATAATTACATTATATCTTAGTTATGTTCCATAGGTGCGGTAAACTACAAACATTAAAACAACAATTTATCTAGCTATGATATGATTTATAGTGTAAAGACAATGGTGTGTTTCACTAATGATCTATTCAACACTGAAATTATTAATAAACCGTGTTTCACCTAAAAATATACACAACTGCAGTCTTTCGTACATCAACTAATTTCAGGTAGCATTACATGCTAAGATTTCCCTGGATGCATGAATGCGGAAACTGTAATTCTAACAACTTCTTTCATATATGATAGTAGCAAACATCACAAGAACTATGTTTGCTGCAGTTGAAGCGGTGGATTTATATCCATTTTACTGGCGATCCGCGGTTTTCCGGAGGAGCATTTATGGGAAGAACTGGCATTCTATTTTCGAACGGTGTTTATTGGGAAACCTATTTGAACAGCTGTTTGGGAATGGCAAAAGTGCAGTGGAACGAACGCATTAATTCATTGTTTGTTTAGGTTACAGCGCGAGGCGATAAACAAACATACATACGTGGATAAGTTTAGGAGAGGACGCTTTTGATCGCCTACTACAACTTGTTGTTGCTATAGAATCCTCTGCGAAATGATTTCGACCTATACTTGCCAGGCTTTCGTATGGATTGCAGCAATGTAGACGTAATGCAGATGAAACTGTTACGTAAACATTAGAAAATTTACACGTATTACACTATCAGAGAAAGGTAGTAAATGACGATCTGCGATGATATAGTGAGGAATAAAATTTTATTGAAATTGAAGAATTGTTGCTACAAAAATGCTGTTTCTTCTAAATTAACACTTATTTAGAAGTTTATTTAAGTATTAAAATATCATCTTAAGCAAACACAGCATAAATTCTTTCAAAATATCTAGCAATTAAGTAAGTTTACTATACATTACATCTGCTGCATAAAAATTCATCGTTAGTGTTTACGACTTACGGAATAAAAAAAATAAAATTATATATCTCTAAATACGCCTTCTGCAGGTCCATCAAACTAGCACGGTTGAGATTTGTTTGCTACTCCTACCGCTATCCCTCTACTTCCTTGCGGAGTGGGAGTTGAAAGGGAAAAAGGACAAAATATTCGCACGCGCAAGTGATCCCTGGGAAATACCGTGTACGTGTATACCGATTGGGAAAATGGGAAATTGGCTACATCGATATGCCCTCATCGCTCTCTCGTCGTATTTTTGCAGAAGGCGTGGAAGGAATGGAGTGAAATCCGAGCAATTCCTGCTAGTACACTTCGAAATAATGTCGGGATGTAGATGTACTGTGTGAAAAGTGCACTGTAATAATTTGTCGTTACAATGCCTGAAATGAGAATTTCGCAGTTATGTTTTGTTGAAAGAGCAATGGAAGTTGACGAAATTAATAAGGAATTTAAAGACGAAAATAAAAACAGACACTTAGAAATAGTAAAAGAAAATAAATACTCCAAAAATTCTCTCATGATCAATTCCAGCATTGCAGTCTATCCTATAACTAACCACATTGGTAACCTGAGCCATCGACAGCGGCATCCCTTCGCTTGAGAGTGAGGAGAGGATAAGATTCGCAATCGGTATATGAGATAAGCGCACCCTCTACTCCTAACTACCCCAAGAATAATTAAAAATAACATATAGCATATAATAAGTCCAAATAATTTTAATAGCATTGTATATTTAACGTATTTAATTTTACTCTTCTAGCGTCTTATATAAATAGAAAGATGCGTAAACAAAATCGCCCAAAAATATATTTTTTCGTAATACATAATATAGTGCCAAAATATTTTAAGTAAATGTAAATATTTATCATTACTGCACCAGTGCTAAAGTTAATTTAGAGAACTTTAAAGCATCTTGAAACTGATTATGGCAGTTTAAACGAAGAAATCGAGCAGTGTCTAGAAAGATAACCAAATTTGTAGGATGATCATATAGGCAAGACACAGTGGAAGTAACGAAGAACATTGCCTTTTCAAGTATCGAAAGGCGCAGAAAGTGCAGTATCACAACTTATTCCTCAAAAATCTGCAAGACAATATGAAACAGCTTATGCCTTCAGAAAATGATGCAGTGAGAAGAAAATTAAGAAAATATCTGAAAGTGTGTTATTGGCTTAGTTTGAATACAAGATCGTGGCTGTAGAAATTCCCAACATTATGGTCACCTATCATCATTAAAAAGGGCATTGAATATTAGAGAAAATATTAATATAAAAAGATATTTAAGATATCTCCTGCTCCTGTTCATAATTAAAATGTTATTATCACTTATTTCTAACACAAAAAATATGAATACTAAAGTTACATACCACTTACATATAACTAAAGCAAAAGACTAAACAATAAAGACCTACGAATGTGTCTGCGCTAGTTGGTTTTCTCCGAAAATAACCACAAAACACATCCTGTAGTAGGTAAGTACATACACCTTATTCTTCAGAATTTATGGGCTATAAAAAGGGGCCGTAAACAAGCAAAGCCGTTTAAAAACAACAATGTACATAGCTAATATATCATTATGGACAGAGACTATGCCACCACGGCAGAGTAACGGTTGGCTTGAGTTCCAAAAAGTATTCTATTAACAGTTTACAATAATACGTTGTACAGATGAATTTAAAGCAAAACATATTTTACCTACACTGAGAGAAAAAAATGCATTGATCCAACAAAAATATGGACAACCAACCAAAAAATTTAGGTTAAATACAGTCGACCGATATTTTTGGTTCATTCAACATTTAACGTTGCTTCAAAATATATTTGTTAAATCAAACGTAAATATAAAAGTATCCAAAGAAAAGTTAATCCTGTTTAAGCACTTCAGCGGTTAGTGTGATATTCATTTGATTGAATTAAACTTTATCCTTTGTTCATTCTTGTTCCCGTAATTTCGTTAGGTCAAACAAAATTATAGTTATGTCAACACAAAAACGTGAATATAAAGTGTTAGCTCAAACGAATTTTTCTATTCAATTTAACAAATCTTTTTGTTTTGAGTATCTTCATTTGTTAAAAATCTTAATGAATATGAATGTAAATATTTTGTTACAGTGAATTGAATTCTTTTTGAACAAATTCAAGTTCAAAAGAATTCAAGTTTGTAATAAATAGTATTTATAAATTCAAACTTCGTAACAAATATTTACTATTTCACGTTGACATGTAGAATTTACTCCTGAAATATTTTACTTAAACACAAATTTGGTAAAGAAAGAAATAAAAGGCAATATTCCATCCTGAGTAACTAATATATTCAGGCACTGATAATACGCAAAAGACAATTACACCGATATGTAATAGTAACACAAGGACAATATTAATCTGAAACTACAAAGTTATATAATAAACACATATATATTAGCTAAGTATTTCATCATATGCATTAAATGTTGTAAATCATTATAGATCGTTTGAAACATTGAGTTTTCCGGTAACAAGATGATATTGATTTGTTGTATGCCTCGTAGAGGGTGTGCTGACGTTGTTCCAAATGGTGCTACTACTTGCTGAAGCTTCTGTGACTGGACATAAAGTAAGTGTGTCAGTAGACATATTATCTGTAGTAAACCTGCGCCATTATATTTTGATAGTGTCGTAATTAGCTAAAAATTTCAATTTCTTTTCCGGTGACCATGGAAGAATTTCATCACATTTTCATCAAGTTGTATTTCTTCATCAATTTCGTGTTCTAATAAACAGGCATGATTAATGATTACAAGGTAATTGGGGGTAATTGAATCTATAATGCGTATATTACAAGATGTTGAAGAAACATCGAATATGAAATGCACGTATAGTTGCATCAATATTATATTAAAGAATACATATTTTTAAGTTAAAATTTTACTCAAATTTCTTACCGTTTCCATATTTCAAGATTTCATTGTGGTGGTCTATTTTTATTTAAGGTATTAATTTTAATATTGAACGTTAAGTTTTTGAATAGTATTAACTATTTCTGAAGAAAAAGAAACGTTGATATTGCATCGTTAATAATTGAAACCTCATTTGTTGATGGTCACTGGAGTATTTATCTATGCATGGAGAAGGTATATAAGAAAATTATTAAATAATACATAATAATTGAATATGCAACTTGATTTGGGAAAATCTGACTTCCAAGCACAAGGGTAAGGTGTAATGCGGGATTTCAAGTGTCGACTCATAGGGTCAAATTGAATAAGTGTATATTTTCATAATTGTACAATTTTACAGGTATATTCTCTTTAATTATTATTTTTTATAAATTATCATCTGTTAAATTTATTACCCTAACTTAAAATATTTTCTGACAATCAAGCAATTTTCTTACAAACTGTAGCATAATAAATTCAAAATTAGAAACGATCAAAGTGTGTACGTATCTATATGTAAATATATAAACATCAACAAGAACAATTATCGAAACCAGGGCTTATACATTTTTCCGTAGTTCTACTTTTTCGCTGGCAAAACAAAATAGAATAAACGGTTCCTTGACTCAATTCGTTAAACATGCATTATCAGCACAACTTTTTCAATAAAATGTTTTCATAAGCATTTTTCTGTACTTTTCGAATTTCAAAATAAAATGAATATCTATTAGTACTTTGTAACGTGTCATTTATCAACTAGGTTACCCAAGAAACAAAAATAAATAAACGATATTTACAAAAGAAATTCTACCATTTTGTAAAAGTCAGAGTTAAAGCCATTGTATCGAGATGTTCAATGTATGTATATTTGTATTGTTTCGTAATTTCTATTAGAACTGTTGTAGGGGACTCAAAGACAGCTAATTTAACAATATGGCTCCATTTTCTCACTATCTTTTGTATCTACTCATAAAAGATTCTAGCTATTTACCTACGAAAGTCGGTATTAACCAGTCAAACTCCCATTCCACTAATAATATTTTCACATAATCATCCCCATTTTTTTATAAAACAAATATAAAAACTAAAGAAAAAATTCTGCACACTACTACTTGTACCAAATAATAGATAGAATGATGATGCAATACAAGACAAGACACGATGCCTCCCCACTATAACCAATAAAAGCTGATCAACTGAACACCCGCATACAATATTGAAGGGTTTATTCATGAAAAACTGCTAATGTCTAAGTATCCTAAAACAAATGTTTCATTTTAATCGGCATTTCTATACAGTGGTTTCCCCGAAAACGTATTCTGGCAATTAACACACTATATTAATTTCAGACGCACATTTGATCCCTATGTATCAACAATTATGTTTGATTAACTTAATTCAACTTTTGGTTAAATCAAACCGTTTTTAGCTTTAATGCTATTCTTTTATTATTTTTGTTCAACCTTTACGATTTTGTTAAATTGACATCACTATTGTGCTCTGCTGAAATGACTTTTTTTTTTAAATTTACTTCCCAACCAAATAAATGTGTTTCACGAACAGAATTTTTTGACACAAATGTAATTGTTAAGTCAACGCAAGGTGATAAGTAATTTAATCATAAAATTTGTTGGACTAACACTTCTCCAGCTAACAAAATCAATTTTGTTATTTTAACACATTTCTTTCCCTCAGTGTATGCATATACAATACCTTTCATCTTACTCCTTTTCGATTTCCCTTGCAATCGGAAGACGTCTTTAGACGTGCTCTGACCCATTTGGACTAACAGCAGTTAAACAAAATATATTCTAAGCCTTTGTATGTGTATTCAATTTCCGTATCAAAAGTCAACTGATTCTATAAGCACCTTAACGATGATATATCTATATCACAACTGACAACGAACACCCTAACTGCAATTACACGCACGTAATTAATTTAAAAGAAGCGTTTAACCGCAAACAGTTCTAAAGGTCGCTAGCCAGAAAATAACCCTAAGAATTTCCACATCCAAAATAATGAATAACTGCACAATTTATTTGAACTAGTTTTATATATAGAACGAGTAAGCCATAGCTTAAGGACTAAACATATGCGAGCAGACGAACAAATCTCGGCTGGTTGGTCGCGAGCAAAAAGCATGCTAAAAAGTAAGACAAAAATCTAGAATTGAGACAGGTGCCTTGGTTAGTAACAGCTTTAAGAACGTATCTAGTTGAAAATATGAAAGAAAGATACCGTTAACATTAATATACAAGTGCATAATATGTAAAAATTTTAATTTAAATTTATTTTTCTTTGGAATTATACTAAATAACAAAATTTATCTCTTTGTTTGTTAAATGAAAATGAAGAACTGCTCTTTATAGTATTTTTAGTGCGCGAAAGGGAGAACTGTTCCTTTTCTTGATCAGAGTGATTTGTGAATCCAATCAAAAAGAGCATTGTCTTGAATTGGTGTTTCAAACCTACAACCTATGGCTAATGCATTAATTTTCTTATCTTAAAAACTTGTATTACTCTTCATTGCACTTTATATGACGTCTTTCTTAACAATAGTTATCCTCCATCACTGGTAAAACAGTTGATTTACAAAACTAAGGGGCGCCATATAGGAGGGTGTATCAAATATAAACGGGACTCAAAAAATTCTTTTATTTAACTAAGTTTACAAATATACAGATCAGTCCGCTCAACTAGATTGTGTTGCGAAATTATCCGACTGCATCGGATAATAAACCTCGGAGGTATTCAACAATTTGATATGAAAACCGATGTCACAAACGTTGGAGAAAGATGGATTAAAT